>OY992882.1:40631749-40674249 GCA_963921405.1 Cepaea hortensis
GGCACTTTTATGTTTTGTACTTTATACTATATATCAAACACGGTACTGTTATGTTTTGTACTTTATACTATATATCAAATACGGCACTTTTATATTTTGTACTTTATACTCTATATCAAATACGGCACTTTTATGTTTTGTACTTTATACTATATATTAAATACGACACTTTTATGTTTTGTACTTTATACTTTATATCAAATACGGCACTTTTATATTTTGTACTTTATACTCTATATCAAATACGGCACTTTTATGTTTTGTACTTTATACTATATATCAAATACGGCACTTTTAAATTTTTTACTTTATATTATATATCACATACGGCACTTTTATGTTTTGTACTTTATACTATATATCACATACGGCACTTTTCTCTTCTTAGTTTTTCTACGAGCAGTATGAAGATCCCCTGCCGGCTTGCTAGGCCAGTCGCAGGTTTAGGACACTAATCTGACCACAGGGAGTCCATCCCCTATGGCGAGCCATAGCCCCGTTAGCCCATGACCTCGCGGTCATGGTTGCCCGGTCTGCACCACGTGGAGGTGGGGGTTGACTTGTGTAGTCTGCGGGTCATCGGCAGGCTACTAATTTTCGCTCTTCACCCCTCCTGGGAGAGGCTAGCCGATCCTAACCCTGCTGGCTGCAGGGCCAGGCGCATTCCACACCTTACATCTCATACGGCACTTTTATGTTTTGTAATTTATGCTATATATCAAATACGGCACTTTTATGTTTTGTACTTTATATAAGATCAAATATGACACTTTTATATTTTGTACTTTATACTATATATCAAATATAACAAAAGCCGTGTGAAATGATACTTTTGTGTTTTGTACTTTATACTGTCATCTACTGCCTTTAGTTTCTTGCGGTGTAGGACAGATGAGTCTTGAGCCTTGAGGAATTAAGGCCGGCTGGCTAGTGCAGTCGCTGCGAACTGTGCAGGTTAAGGTTTTTATTTTGCTCCCGACAAAAAATAACCCACGACTTACCGAGGATCCGAACTTGGGTCACCCGAAGGAGAAATCGGCATTCATAGCCACTCGGCCAGCCGATCTTCTGTATTTTATACTATATACCCAATTTAGCAAAAGCTGTATGAAATTAGAATGTTATTGTTTGTACCTTATGCTATATTCCTAATTTGCCACATGCCATGAAAAAACGACCTTTATGTTGTGTAGTTTATGCTATATACCCTCACGCCACAAGGAGTGTTGAAAGAGACCTTTAATGTTGAGTACTTTATGCTAGATACCCTCACACCACAAGGAGTGCTGAAAGAGATCTTTATGTTGTGTACTTTATGCTGTATACCCTTACACCACAAGGAGTGCTGAAAGAGATCTTTGTATTGTGTACATTATGCTATATACCCTTACGTCACAAGTAGTGTTGAAAGAGATCTTTATGTTGTGTACTTTATGTTATATACCCTCACGTCACAAGGAGTGCTGAAAGAGACCTTTAATGTTGTGTACTTTATGCTAAATACCCTCACACCACAAGGAGTGCTGGCTGAAAGAGACCTTTAATGTTGTGTACTTTATGCTAAATACCCTCACACCACAAGGAGTGCTGGCTGAAAGAGACCTTTAATGTTGTGTACTTTATGCTGTATACCCTTACGTCACAAGGAGTGCTGAAAGAGACCTTTGTGTTGTTTACTTTATGCTGTATACCCTCACGTCACAAGGAGTGCTGAAAGAGACCTTTAATGTTGTGTACTTTATGCTGTATACCCTCACGTCACAAGGAGTGCTGAAAGAGACCTTTAATGTTGTGTACTTTATGCTAAATACCCTCACACCACAAGGAGTGCTGGCTGAAAGAGACCTTTAATGTTGTGTACTTTATGCTATATACCCTCACGCCACAATGAGTGTTGAAAGAAATCTTTATGTTGTGTACTTTATGCTATATACCCTCACGTCACAAGGAGTGCTGAAAGAGATCTTTGTGTTGTGCACTTTATGCTGTATACCCTCACGCCACAAGGAGTGCTGAAAGAGACCTTTACCTTGTGTACATTATGCTATATACCCTCACGTCACAAGACATGAAAAAAGTCCTTTACTCAAACCTTTACATCCCGTTTCAATGCCCCCCCCCCCTTCCTCCCTGAATAGGTAAACAGTGAAGAGGAAAAATCAAGAAGACGATGTAGGCACTCTCAGAACTCAAAACCGCCCCGTATTCTCATACACTTTCCGTTTCAAGAAGTTTGCTCCGAGATAAAGAAAAAAAAATCAATATTTAAACATTTCTCCAGTTTTAATGTCAGGTTTGAGTAGTACTTTTGCCCCGCTGAAATAACAGGAAGTTCGTGTAAAAAATATTTCACAAAGTAATCATCAATAGATGAAATTTCCCAACGGGAGAACAGATAGCACTACAGATTACTCCCATGTATATTCAGGGTTTCTCATATAATTGTGTTTTGTTGCATATACTCAAGAGTGCAAAATAACGTGAAAATACAACAATAAGAGGAAAGAACTAAAAGCATGTCTTGTAGAAATCCAACATTCTTTTGAAGGGCTATGACATCAAAGCTAAGGAGATCGATCTTTAGTTGTCAAGAACTCTGAATAAGGGGATAAGAATTCTTCTGGACTTTACCTGGGTCATGTCAAGTAGCATACAAGTCATAAGGTCAGGGGAGATATTACTCAAGAGGTCAACGACACGGGAAAGTACAACATCCAAATTTGTCACAGTAAAAATAGAAATAACTTCATAGCCGTTAACTCATGATCATAGAACGCAGAGGGAATTACGTGTATGGTAGATAAAACATTGTGAGTGGCACCTTGCAGTCTTGACAGACCAAAGTATGTGGATTCATCTCTCATCTCATCTCATCTCATCATGTTCCTATTTTACCTTGCGGTGTCGAGGTGAAGTATAAACACCGTGAGAGTGCCCGATTAAGGGCTTCATGTATCGATATTCCCATGGACTCTGCTATTCACTACGTCCAACGTTTACGTGGTCGACCTCTTCCTCTGTTTCCATCTGGTCTGTACATCATTGCTTGTTGTGGTATGCTGTTGAATGGTAACCTACTTGCATGGCCAAACCATTTGACTTGCTGCTTTCTAATAAAATCTAGTGCTGCTATAACTCCCACTTTAGTCCTGATTTCTTCATTTCTGATCTTCTTCTTGATACATTGAGTATTCTTCTCAGGAATCTCATTTCTGTTGTTGTGATTTTTCTTTTCTCTTTTTCTCTCCTTGCCCAGGTTTGGCATTGGTAGCATAGAGTTTGTAGGAAGATTGTGTTGTAAAGTGCTTTCTTAGTAGTTATTGATACATGTTTGTTCTTTAGTATTGGTTCCATTTGTCCAATGAGTTGGTATGCCTTATTGCATCTATTTTCGATCTCTTCTTCTGATCTGCCATTTGATGATATTATACTTCCTAGGTACTTGAAACTCTTTAAGGGATGTTCGTTTGGGTGAATTGTTGTTGCTTTTTCTTCTTTAGTTATAATCATTACCTCTGTTTTGCTTATGCCAATTTTCATGTTATGTTCCCTACACATTTTAAACTATTCATGTGATCTTGTAATTCAGCTTCTGACTTTGCTATTAGTGCCTGGTCGTCCGCAAACAGGAGTTCTTTAATGGTTAGATTTGCAGATGATTCTTCTTCTATGTTCTCGTCATGAAGTATTCGTGTGGTCTCTGTTTGGCTGGTTTCTTTACATATGTTGTCTATATATGTTATGAACAAGAGAGGAGACAGGACATAAACCTTGTCGTACTCCAGATATTATGGTGAAGGGTTCTGAGTGTCCTCCAGTTGCCCTCACTATGCATTGACTGTTGTTATATAAGCTTTTACATAGGTTTGTTAGATACGTACTCACTCCATATTGTTTAAGGATTTCCCACAAGTTTCTTTCAACTATATCAAATGCCTTTTCTTGGTTGACAAAGGCTAAGTAGAGTGTTTCATTGAATTCGATTGATTTTTCTTCTTCTTCTTCTTCTTCTTCTTCTTCTTCTTCTTCTTCTTCTTCTTCTTCTTCTTCTTCTTCTTCTTCTTCTTCTTCTTCTTCTTCTTCTTCTTCTTCTTCTTTTTCTTCTTCTTCTTCTTCTTCTTCTTCTTCTTCTTCTTCTTCTTCTTCTTCTTCTTCTTCTTCTTCTTCTTCTTCTTCTTCTTCTTCTTCTTATTCTTCTTCTTCTTCTTCTCCTTCTCCTCCTCCTCCTCCTTCTCCTCCTCCTCCTCCTCCTCCTCCTCCTTCTTCTTCTTCTTCTTCTTCTTCTTCTTCTTCTTCTTCTTCTTCTTCTTCTTCTTCTTCTTCTTCTTCTTCTTCTTCTTCTTCTTCTTCTTCTTCTTCTTCTTCTTCTTCTCCTCCTCCTCCTTCTTCTTCTTCTTCTTCTTCTTCTTCTTCTTCTTCTTCTTCTTCTTCTTCTTCTTCTTCTTCTTCTTCTTCTTCTTCTTCTTCTTCTTCTTCTTCTTCTTCTTCTTCTTCTTCTTCTTCTTCTTCTTCTTCGACTTCGTTCATCCGGAGTTTTTTTTTCCGGACGTGATTGCGTTGTGGCTGTTTACAGTAGAGCTGCGTTCTTGCGCCGTTAGGCCGACACATCCGACTTCTGCGGGCGATTGATTTTTCTATAAGTTGTCTAAGAGCAAAAATAGCATCTGTGCATCCTTTGTTTTTCCTAAATCCAAGTTGTGTTTCACTTAGCAGGGGTTCTATAGTTGTTCGTAATCTTTTCTCAAGAATTTTACGAAATATTTTCCCAGTATGACTCAACAGTGAAATGCCCCTGTATTGTGTGCAATCTCTTTTGCTGCCTTTGTTTTTCCAAACTGGGATAATTATGGCATTTCCCCAGTCTGTTGTCTGTTGTCTGTTGTTCTACCCAAACATGGTTGAATAGTCTATGTAGCCATGCTGTTCCTACTTCTCTTGCTGCTTTAATTAGTTCATTTGGTATTTCATCTTGCCCGGTGATTTGTTCAATGGGGCTAATCTGATGGCTTCTATAATTTCTTCTTTTAGTATGTCTGGTTCTAGTTCTTCTGTGGCATCTGTGTTGGTTTCTTGAATTTCTGTGACATCTGATGGGATGTTGAGAAGTTATTCGAAATACTGCTTCCATCTTAATAGGATTTGTTTTTGTTAACTTATTGGTTCTCCATTTTCACTGTAAATTATTTCAGCTGGGTAAAAGGGTTCTCCTCTGGTTTGCATTGCACTTATCTTTTTGTAGAAGTTTCTAGTTGCCTCTTTGTAGTTTTTATTTAGGGTTTCTCCATACTCTTCCCAGTCTTTTTCCCTCTTTACTATTCTATTAACATGTCTTCTCGCTATTCTATATTCTATGTAATCACATTCCTGTTTGCTCTTCAACCACTTTTTATATATTTCCTATCTGTCTTTTACCGCTTTCTTTACCTTTGCGTTCCACCAACTTGTTATTTTCTGTATCCATGTTTTGCGTGTTTTTGTGGTTCCACATGTCATTTGTGCAGTATTTAAATTGCTTGATTTGAACATCTCCCATTCTTCTTCCACTATCTTTCTTTCGCTGGTTAATTTGACAAAGAGTTGAGTTCGTTCTTTCTCATAATTTACCCGTACTGCCTCGTCTTTAAGGTTTTTTAAGTTTACTGATTCGCATGGCATGTATTTTCCTGCTCTTTGCTTTCCTCTTCTGATGGTTCTTATTGTGGCAATGACTGCTTTATGATCTGTGATTATACTTAAATTGGGCACTGTCCTTGCATCTAATATATTTCTCTTTCTGTTATTTCTTATTAATATAAAATCAATTTGGCTTTTAGTATCTAGATCCTTCCATTTATACCAGGTGTATCTTGTGAGTCTTTGTGTACATAGAATGTGTGCAGAAGAAGAAGGAGGGGGAGGAGGAGAAGAAGAAGAGGAAGAACACGAATAAGGAAGGAGAAGAAGAAGCAACACCAGCAGAAGCAGGAACAGAAGAGGTCGCAGTTTAGACGCATTGAAATTAATAAGATTAATAATAATAACAACATGGTTGTTAAAATATACCAAACTAATTGCAATTAAAAATAACAGCTACCACCCACCCCATCGCCCCAACCCCCACAGAGCATATGATGAGCATTGGAGTCACGTCCCACTAGTTGGAAACCACTGATGTATATGGCTAGACCACAAATGCTAGATCCGCTACTGCTTCTTGCCTCAGCTCTCTATCCTATTGGAGTCACGTCCCACAGGTTAGAAACCACTCACGGATATGGCATTTCCACATCTGCTGGATCCTGCTTCTTGCCCAAACTCTCTATCCGATAGAAGTCAAGGCCTACGTGAAAATCAAACCAGACTGAACCCATGAAAGTGGGAAAAGCATGTCGAAACAACCTTTAATAACCCGTACTTTGAAACTAAATATCTCTTTCATTACGCAAAGTGCAGTGAAATATTTTTAGCAAGGGATAAAAGCACCAAATAAGTATGTCTAGTCTGTTATTAATGCTTATCTATCACGGAAGTGTAATATATCACTAAATCTGTATTACCTACCATTTCATCCCATCTTTTAACTTATATTTAGGGGGTGGGGTGTAACTGACCATTTTGTGTAATCTATCGCATAAATATTGTCCATGATTCTCGTTAACATAACTTTTAAGGAAGGAGCAAAAGAAGAACAACCTGATGTGCCTATTACATACCACCAAAAGAAAAGAATGATCAAATCAGTCAGAAGGCCACCAAACCTTACTCAAGACGACTACCACGTTATGGACAGACCAGAACAGGTCATTCTTCTGCGCCTCAGAACAGGACACAATAGATTACGCAACCACATGTATACAAAATTCAAGATTGGTGACTCAGCCATGTGCACATGTGGTTTGGCGTCGCAGACAGCAGAGCACATACTCCAGGATTGCCCAAACTACAACATATCCAGGCGAACCTTCTGGCCTAGAGAGACAACAGTGGAAGATAAACTCTATGGGCCGCTGAATGAACTAAAAAAGACTGTTAGATTCATACAAGAGACAACATTGCAGTTATAAACATAATTTAGGCGAACGAAAGAAGAAGAAGTATACTTCACCTCGACACTGCAATGTACAAGAGGAACATGATGAGATGAGATGAGATGATGAGACAAACAGAACAGTGTGAAATACTGGGACGAAGAAGTGAAGACGTTATTCACTTCGGAGACTTGGAGTCTTAGAGAGGAAATGACATTACATCTAATTACAGCGTGTCAGACTGGCAGTGAAGTCGCGAGGTACTTTGTTATAGCTGTTCCGCAAATTTATATTAGTCGTACCACGATCCTGCCATGTTACTTGTTGATGCTAAATGATTAAATCATGGTACATATTAATGTATGTACTGAATGTGGTTTAAATACTGAAACGTTGTGATTACACAGTTATATGATACATGCTGCAATTAATATAGTAAATTGAAATTAATTAAATCGACATAATTAAATTAAGTACACTAAAGTATTACACATATTTAATAAATAACTTATAAGTTTAAATGAAGATAAATTACAAGATCGATTAAATCAATATATTCAACTAGTTTGAATCTCGAGTATAGAACCACTGTAGCAATTTTTTGAACGATGTTATATATCACACACAGTAAACATGATTATTCATAAGTTTGTGTACATTTCAGAGTTGTCCCATGTGTTTGTTGTCTAAAAAGAGACCACCGTATGAGCGTGCCATAGTTTTGTAATTACAGTCAATCTCCTACGTCATAACGTGCGTGCGTGAGTGCGTGCGTGCGTGTGTATGTGTGTATATATGCTGTTTTGAGGTGGTGTTTAATAGGCAGAGGTCGAAGCTTAAACACATTTGAGAAGTACATCTTTAAAGTAACTACCTCGGGCATTAAACTTTAATACATAACGACAACGGGCTAGATCTATTAGACTTCAAAACAGCTCCTTTAGAATATAGGAACATCGAAATCTCAGTATGGGAGATATGACTGAGGAGTTTCGTTCTTTGCCTCCATCCAAGAAACTACCTAGATTGAATCCCAGTATTAGGTGGAAACTTTTTGCAAGAGCTCTTGTTTTCCATTCTCTCTGTGCGCACGGAAAGATAGGTTAAAGATTTAATCTTCTCGGATATGTCGAAAACGAAGGTGCAAACGAGAAAAATCGCAGAGAAAAGTTGTGAATCCCAAATAGCAGGCAGTGATATTGGTGCCCTGAAAACATTGTTATAGTGAAACAAACCAAACCACGGTTAGAGAAAGCAGGTTACTTTGAGGGGAATCTCTCTGGAGAAATGTATCCTTTCACAGATGTGTGTTGCTGTGATTGCTCGAACACGATGATCGCTGAGTAAGGGATGTCGGACTCGATGATCGCTGATTGAGTGGTGTCGCACAAGATGATCGCTGAGTGATTGATGTCGGACACGGTCATCGCTGGGTGATTGATGTCACACACGGTGATCGCTGAGTGATTGATGTCACACACGGTGATCGCTGAGTGATTGATGTCACACACGGTGATCTCTGAGTGAGTGGTGTCGCACACGATGATCGCTGAGTGATTGATGTCGGACACGGTCATCGCTGGGTGATTGATGTCAGACAAAATAATCGCTGAGTGAGTCATATCGGAAACGATGATTGCCGAGTGAATGGTGTTCATTACGAGGCGTGGAAGCCGCCGTGGCCCAGTGGTTAGCACGCGAGCCTACCAGACCGGTGGTCGTATGTTTTAATCTCCATAAAGGAGGGTGGTTTTATATATTGACCTGGCTCCTAGTTCGACCAGGCCTAAAATACGTACGAAGAAATTTCATAGGAAGACAAGGCGGCTGATATGATATTTACCACGTCAATCATCCAGTGCCGATTGGTCTACGGAAATATGGGTTTAAAACCATATACCCAGGCTTGCCTGCCTATGGGTTCGTTGTATGTTCCACATCCCCTGGTCGGTTCCCAAGTCTACCCGGCCTAAAATGAGTTTCGGAATATGCAGTGGGAAGTAAAGTCGCCTCGTGTGGTATTGACCAAATCACCTTGCGAATTCCGATTTGTCTTTACAAATATGGGTCTAGTCCATTGTCCCCCATACACCACAAGACGTGTTAGGGTGTCCTTTACGTGTTGTACTTTATACTATATATCAAATACGGCACTTTTATGTTTTGCACTTAATACTATATATCACATACGGCACTTTTATTTTTTGTACTTTATACTATATATCACATACGGCGCTTTTCTGTTTTGTACTTTATACTATATATCAAATACGGCACTTTTATGTTTTGTACTTTATACTATATATCAAATACGGCACTTTTATGTTTTGTACTTTATACCATATATATCACATACGGCACTTTTATGTTTTGTACTTTATACTATATATCACATACGGTACTTTTATATTTTGTACTTTATACTATATATCACATACGGCACTTTTATATTTTGTACTTTATACTATATATCACATACGACACTTTTATGTTTTGTACTTTATACTATAAATCAAATACGGCACTTTTATGTTTTGTACTTTATACTATAAATCAAATACGGCACTTTTATGTTTTCTACTTTATACTATATATAAAATACAGCACTTTTATGTTTTATACTTTGTACTATATATAAAATACGGCACTTTAATGTTTTGTACTTTATACTATATATCAAATACGGCACTTTTATGTATTGTACAATATACTATATATCACATACGGCACTGTTATATTTTGTACTTTATACAATATATCAAATACGGCACTTTTATTTTTTTTGTACTTTATACTATATATAAATTACGGCACTTTTATGTTTTGTATTTTATACTATATATCAAATACGGCACTTTTATGTTTTGTACTTTATACTATATATCAAATACGGCACTTTTATGTTTTGTACTTTATACTCTATATCAAATTGGGCACTTTTATGTTTTGTACTTTATACTATATATCAAATACGGCACTTTTATGTTTTGTACTTTATGCTATATATCAAATACGACACTTTTATGTTTTCTACTTTATACTATATATCAAATAGGTACTTTTATATTTTGTACTTTATATTATATATCAAATACGGCACTTTTATGTTTTGTACTTTATACTATATATCAAATACGGCACTTTTATGTTTTGTACTTTATACTATATATCAAATACGGCACTTTTATGTTTTCTACTTTACACTATATATCAAATACGGCACTTTTATGTTTTGTACTGTATACTATATATCAAATACGGCACTTGTATGTTTTGTACTTTATACTATATATCAAATACGGCACTTTTATGTTTTGTACTTTATACTATATATCAAATAGGGCACTTTTATGTTTTGTACTTTATACTATAGATCAAATACGGCACTTTTATGTTTTGTACTTTATACTATATATCAAATACGGCACTTTTATGTTTTTTACTTTATACTATATATCACATACGGCACTTTTATGTTTTGTACTTTATACTATATATCAAATACGGCAATTTTATGTTTTATACTTTATACTATATATCAAATACGGCACTTTTAAGTTTTGTAATTTATACTATATATCAAATACGGCACTTTTATATTTTGTACTTTATACTATATATCACATAAAGCACTTTTATGTTTTGTACTTTATACTATATATCAAATATGGCACTTTTATGTTTTGTACTTTATACCATATATCAAACGGCACTTTTATGTTTTGCACTTTATACTATATATCAAATACGGCACTTTTATGTTTCGTACTGTATACTATATATCAAATACGGCACTTTTATATTTTGTACTTTATACTATATATCAAACACGGTACTTTTATGTTTTGTACTTTATACTATATATCAAACACGGTACTGTTATGTTTTGTACTTTATACTATATATCAAATACGGCACTTTTATATTTTGTACTTTATACTCTATATCAAATACGGCACTTTTATGTTTTGTACTTTATACTATATATTAAATACGACACTTTTATGTTTTGTACTTTATACTTTATATCAAATACGGCACTTTTATATTTTGTACTTTATACTCTATATCAAATACGGCACTTTTATGTTTTGTACTTTATACTATATATCAAATACGGCACTTTTAAATTTTTTACTTTATATTATATATCACATACGGCACTTTTATGTTTTGTACTTTATACTATATATCACATACGGCACTTTTATGTTTTGTAATTTATGCTATATATCAAATACGGCACTTTTATGTTTTGTACTTTATATAAGATCAAATATGACACTTTTATATTTTGTACTTTATACTATATATCAAATATAACAAAAGCCGTGTGAAATGATACTTTTGTGTTTTGTACTTTATACTGTCATCTACTGCCTTTAGTTTCTTGCGGTGTAGGACAGATGAGTCTTTAGCCTTGAGGAATTAAGGCCGGCTGGCTAGTGCAGTCGCTGCGAACTGTGCAGGTTAAGGTTTTTATTTTGCTCCCGACAAAAAATAACCCACGACTTACCGAGGATCCGAACTTGGGTCACCCGAAGGAGAAATCATCATTCATAGCCACTCGGCCAGCCGATCTTCTGTATTTTATACTATATACCCAATTTAGCAAAAGCTGTATGAAATTAGAATGTTATTGTTTGTACCTTATGCTATATTCCTAATTTGCCACATGCCATGAAAAAACGACCTTTATGTTGTGTAGTTTATGCTATATACCCTCACGCCACAAGGAGTGTTGAAAGAGACCTTTAATGTTGAGTACTTTATGCTAGATACCCTCACACCACAAGGAGTACTATATATCAAATACGGCACTTTTATGTTTTCTACTTTACACTATGTATCAAATACGGCACTTTTATGTTTTGTACTGTATACTATATATCAAATACGGCACTTGTATGTTTTGTACTTTATACTATATATCAAATACGGCACTTTTATGTTTTGTACTTTATACTATATATCAAATAGGGCACTTTTATGTTTTGTACTTTATACTATAGATCAAATACGGCACTTTTATGTTTTGTACTTTATACTATATATCAAATACGGCACTTTTATGTTTTGTACTTTATACTATATATCAAATACGGCACTTTTATATTTTGTACTTTATAATATATATCAAATACGGCACTTTTATGTTTTCTACTTTATACTATATATCAAATACGGCACTTTTATGTTTTGTACTTTATACGATATATCAAATACGGCACTTTTATGTTTTGTACTTTATACTATATATCAAATACGGCACTTTTATGTTTTGTACTTTATACTATATATCAAACACGGTACTGTTATGTTTTGTACTTTATACTATATATCAAATACGGCACTTTTATATTTTGTACTTTATACTCTATATCAAATACGGCACTTTTATGTTTTGTACTTTATACTATATATTAAATACGACACTTTTATGTTTTGTACTTTATACTTTATATCAAATACGGCACTTTTATATTTTGTACTTTATACTCTATATCAAATACGGCACTTTTATGTTTTGTACTTTATACTATATATCAAATACGGCACTTTTAAATTTTTTACTTTATATTATATATCACATACGGCACTTTTATGTTTTGTACTTTATACTATATATCACATACGGCACTTTTCTCTTCTTAGTTTTTCTACGAGCAGTATGAAGATCCCCTGCCGGCTTGCTAGGCCAGTCGCAGGTTTAGGACACTAATCTGACCACAGGGAGTCCATCCCCTATGGCGAGCCATAGCCCCGTTAGCCCATGACCTCGCGGTCATGGTTGCCCGGTCTGCACCACGTGGAGGTGGGGGTTGACTTGTGTAGTCTGCGGGTCATCGGCAGGCTACTAATTTTCGCTCTTCACCCCTCCTGGGAGAGGCTAGCCGATCCTAACCCTGCTGGCTGCAGGGCCAGGCGCATTCCACACCTTACATCTCATACGGCACTTTTATGTTTTGTAATTTATGCTATATATCAAATACGGCACTTTTATGTTTTGTACTTTATATAAGATCAAATATGACACTTTTATATTTTGTACTTTATACTATATATCAAATATAACAAAAGCCGTGTGAAATGATACTTTTGTGTTTTGTACTTTATACTGTCATCTACTGCCTTTAGTTTCTTGCGGTGTAGGACAGATGAGTCTTGAGCCTTGAGGAATTAAGGCCGGCTGGCTAGTGCAGTCGCTGCGAACTGTGCAGGTTAAGGTTTTTATTTTGCTCCCGACAAAAAATAACCCACGACTTACCGAGGATCCGAACTTGGGTCACCCGAAGGAGAAATCGGCATTCATAGCCACTCGGCCAGCCGATCTTCTGTATTTTATACTATATACCCAATTTAGCAAAAGCTGTATGAAATTAGAATGTTATTGTTTGTACCTTATGCTATATTCCTAATTTGCCACATGCCATGAAAAAACGACCTTTATGTTGTGTAGTTTATGCTATATACCCTCACGCCACAAGGAGTGTTGAAAGAGACCTTTAATGTTGAGTACTTTATGCTAGATACCCTCACACCACAAGGAGTGCTGAAAGAGATCTTTATGTTGTGTACTTTATGCTGTATACCCTTACACCACAAGGAGTGCTGAAAGAGATCTTTGTATTGTGTACATTATGCTATATACCCTTACGTCACAAGTAGTGTTGAAAGAGATCTTTATGTTGTGTACTTTATGTTATATACCCTCACGTCACAAGGAGTGCTGAAAGAGACCTTTAATGTTGTGTACTTTATGCTAAATACCCTCACACCACAAGGAGTGCTGGCTGAAAGAGACCTTTAATGTTGTGTACTTTATGCTAAATACCCTCACACCACAAGGAGTGCTGGCTGAAAGAGACCTTTAATGTTGTGTACTTTATGCTGTATACCCTTACGTCACAAGGAGTGCTGAAAGAGACCTTTGTGTTGTTTACTTTATGCTGTATACCCTCACGTCACAAGGAGTGCTGAAAGAGACCTTTAATGTTGTGTACTTTATGCTGTATACCCTCACGTCACAAGGAGTGCTGAAAGAGACCTTTAATGTTGTGTACTTTATGCTAAATACCCTCACACCACAAGGAGTGCTGGCTGAAAGAGACCTTTAATGTTGTGTACTTTATGCTATATACCCTCACGCCACAATGAGTGTTGAAAGAAATCTTTATGTTGTGTACTTTATGCTATATACCCTCACGTCACAAGGAGTGCTGAAAGAGATCTTTGTGTTGTGCACTTTATGCTGTATACCCTCACGCCACAAGGAGTGCTGAAAGAGACCTTTACCTTGTGTACATTATGCTATATACCCTCACGTCACAAGACATGAAAAAAGTCCTTTACTCAAACCTTTACATCCCGTTTCAATGCCCCCCCCCCTTCCTCCCTGAATAGGTAAACAGTGAAGAGGAAAAATCAAGAAGACGATGTAGGCACTCTCAGAACTCAAAACCGCCCCGTATTCTCATACACTTTCCGTTTCAAGAAGTTTGCTCCGAGATAAAGAAAAAAAAATCAATATTTAAACATTTCTCCAGTTTTAATGTCAGGTTTGAGTAGTACTTTTGCCCCGCTGAAATAACAGGAAGTTCGTGTAAAAAATATTTCACAAAGTAATCATCAATAGATGAAATTTCCCAACGGGAGAACAGATAGCACTACAGATTACTCCCATGTATATTCAGGGTTTCTCATATAATTGTGTTTTGTTGCATATACTCAAGAGTGCAAAATAACGTGAAAATACAACAATAAGAGGAAAGAACTAAAAGCATGTCTTGTAGAAATCCAACATTCTTTTGAAGGGCTATGACATCAAAGCTAAGGAGATCGATCTTTAGTTGTCAAGAACTCTGAATAAGGGGATAAGAATTCTTCTGGACTTTACCTGGGTCATGTCAAGTAGCATACAAGTCATAAGGTCAGGGGAGATATTACTCAAGAGGTCAACGACACGGGAAAGTACAACATCCAAATTTGTCACAGTAAAAATAGAAATAACTTCATAGCCGTTAACTCATGATCATAGAACGCAGAGGGAATTACGTGTATGGTAGATAAAACATTGTGAGTGGCACCTTGCAGTCTTGACAGACCAAAGTATGTGGATTCATCTCTCATCTCATCTCATCTCATCATGTTCCTATTTTACCTTGCGGTGTCGAGGTGAAGTATAAACACCGTGAGAGTGCCCGATTAAGGGCTTCATGTATCGATATTCCCATGGACTCTGCTATTCACTACGTCCAACGTTTACGTGGTCGACCTCTTCCTCTGTTTCCATCTGGTCTGTACATTATTGCTTGTTGTGGTATGCTGTTGAATGGTAACCTACTTGCATGGCCAAACCATTTGACTTGCTGCTTTCTAATAAAATCTAGTGCTGCTATAACTCCCACTTTAGTCCTGATTTCTTCATTTCTGATCTTCTTCTTGATACATTGAGTATTCTTCTCAGGAATCTCATTTCTGTTGTTGTGATTTTTCTTTTCTCTTTTTCTCTCCTTGTCCAGGTTTGGCACTGGTAGCATAGAGTTTGTAGGAAGATTGTGTTGTAAAGTGCTTTCTTAGTAGTTATTGATACATGTTTGTTCTTTAGTATTGGTTCCATTTGTCCAATGAGTTGGTATGCCTTATTGCATCTATTTTCGATCTCTTCTTCTGATCTGCCATTTAATGATATTATACTTCCTAGGTACTTGAAACTCTTTAAGGGATGTTCGTTTAGGTGAATTGTTGTTATTTTTTCTTCTTTAGTTATAATCATTACCTCTGTTTTGCTTATGCTAATTTTCATGTTATGTTCCCTACACATTTTAAACTATTCATGTGATCTTGTAATTCAGCTTCTGACTTTGCTATTAGTGCCTGGTCGTCCGCAAACAGGAGTTCTTTAATGGTTAGATTTGCAGATGGTTCTTCTTCTATGTTCTCGTCATGAAGTATTCGTGCGGTCTCTGTTTGGCTGGTTTCTTTACATATGTTGTCTATATATGTTATGAACAAGAGAGGAGACAGGACATAAACCTTGTCGTACTCCAGATATTATGGTGAAGGGTTCTGAGTGTCCTCCAGTTGCCCTCACTATGCATTGACTGTTGTTATATAAGCTTTTACATAGGTTTGTTAGATACGTACTCACTCCATATTGTTTAAGGATTTCCCACAAGTTTCTTTCAACTATATCAAATGCCTTTTCTTCGTTGACAAAGGCTAAGTAGAGTGTTTCATTGAATTCGATTGATTTTTCTTCTTCTTCTTCTTCTTCTTCTTCTTCTTCTTCTTCTTCTTCTTCTTCTTCTTCTTCTTCTTCTTCTTCTTCTTCTTCTTCTTCTTCTTCTCCTTCTCCTCCTCCTCCTCCTTCTCCTCCTCCTCCTCCTTCTTCTTCTTCTTCTTCTTCTTCTTCTTCTTCTTCTTCTTCTTCTTCTTCTTCTTCTTCTTCTTCTTCTTCTTCTTCTTCTTCTTCTTCTTCTTCTTCTTCTTCTTCTTCTTCTTCTTCTTCTCCTCCTCCTCCTCCTCCTCCTTCTTCTTCTTCTTCTTCTTCTTCTTCTTCTTCTTCTTCTTCTTCTTCTTCTTCTTCTTCTTCTTCTTCTTCTTCTTCTTCTTCTTCTTCTTCTTTGACTTCGTTCATCCGGAGTTTTTTTTCCGGACGTGATTGCGTCGTGCCTGTTTACAGCAGAGCTGCGTTCTTGCGCCGATAGGCCGACACATCCGACTTCTGCGGGCGATTGATTTTTCTATAAGTTGTCTAAGAGCAAAAATAGCATCTGTGCATCCTTTGTTTTTCCTAAATCCAAGTTGTGTTTCACTTAGCAGGGGTTCTATAGTTATTCGTAATCTTTTCTCAAGAATTTTACGAAATATTTTCCCAGTATGACTCAACAGTGAAATGCCCCTGTATTGTGTGCAATCTCTTTTGCTGCCTTTGTTTTTCCAAACTGGGATAATTATGGCATTTTCCCAGTCTGTTGTCTGTTGTCTGTTGTTCTACCCAAACATGGTTGAATAGTCTATGTAGCCATGCTGTTCCTACTTCTCTTGCTGCTTTAATTAGTTCATTTGGTATTTCATCTTGCCCGGTGATTTGTTCAATGGGGCTAATCTGATGGCTTCTATAATTTCTTCTTTTAGTATGTCTGGTTTTAGTTCTTCTGTGGCATATGTGTTGGTTTCTTGAATTTCTGTGACATCTGATGGGATGTTGAGAAGTTGTTCGAAATACTGCTTCCATCTTAATAGGATTTGTTTTTGTTAACTTATTGGTTCTCCATTTTCACTGTAAATTATTTCAGCTGGGTAAAAGGGTTCTCCTCTGGTTTGCATTGCACTTATCTTTTTGTAGAAGTTTCTAGTTGCCTCTTTGTAGTTTTTATTTAGGGTTTCTCCATACTCTTCCCAGTCTTTTTCCCTCTTTACTATTCTATTAACATGTCTTCTCGCTATTCTATATTCTATGTAATCACATTCCTGTTTGCTCTTCAACCACTTTTTATATATTTCCTATCTGTCTTTTACCGCTTTCTTTACCTTTGCGTTCCACCAACTTGTTATTTTCTGTATCCATGTTTTGCGTGTTTTTGTGGTTCCACATGTCATTTGTGCAGTATTTAAATTGCTTGATTTGAACATCTCCCATTCTTCTTCCACTATCTTTCTTTCGCTGGTTAATTTGACAAAGAGTTGAGTTCGTTCTTTCTCATAATTTACCCGTACTGCCTCGTCTTTAAGGTTTTTTAAGTTTACTGATTCGCATGGCATGTATTGTCCTGCTCTTTGCTTTCCTCTTCTGATGGTTCTTATTGTGGCAATGACTGCTTTATGATCTGTGATTATACTTAAATTGGGCACTGCCCTTGCATCTAATATATTTCTCTTTCTGTTATTTCTTATTAATATAAAATCAATTTGGCTTTTAGTATCTAGATCCTTCCATTTATACCAGGTGTATCTTGTGAGTCTTTATGTACATAGAATGTGTTTGTTATGTAGAGGTCGTGTTGGCTGCACATATCTATCAGTCTACTTCCGTTATCATTCCTTTCATTATGCTGATCTCCAAATGGTCCCAGATGTTTTCTATGCCCACTCTGTTATGTCCTAGTTTGCATTGAAGTCTCCCATAACTATGATGTTGTCCTGCTTATCTGTTTTATTTAGCACATCATGTATGTCTTCGTAGAAGTCCCCGCATTCTTGCTAATTTTTGTTTGTATTACATGGTGCGTATATTTGTACATATGTTGTAACTGTTTTATTCTTTTATTCTCACTGTTATGATTCTTTCTGATATATATTTTATTTCTAGTATTCTTCTTGCTAGCCGTGGTTCGATGACTATTCCCACACCGTGTCTTGCCCTTTCTTGCTGTTCTACTCCAGAGTAGACAAACGTGAAACTGTGGTGGAGCTCCATGCATCCTTTCCCCTTTGTTCTGGTGTCCGCAATTCTCATCAGTCCAATTTTCCTCTCTTCCATTGTTTCTATAAGCTCTTCTTCTTTTACAGACGTTTATTGTGCCTATTTTTTTAGTTGCTGATCTATCTCGTAGTCCATTAACATTGCCAGGTTGATATCCAGTTGGGTCAGTCCGTTTATACTTCTTAGTTTTTCTACGAGCAGTATGAAGATCCCCTGCCGGCTTGCTAGGCCAGTCGCAGGTTTAGGACACAAATCTGACCACAGGGAGTCCATCTCCTATGGCGAGCCATAGCCCCGTTAGCCCATGACCTCACGGTCATGGTTGCCCGGTCTGCACCACGTGGAGGTGGGGGTTGACTTGTGTAGTCTACGGGTCATCGGCAGGCTACTAATTTTCACTTTTCACCCCTCCTGAGAGAGGCTAGCCGATCCTAACCCTGCTGGCTGCAGGACCAGGCGCATTCCACGCTTTGCAGACTATGTATTTGGCCAAAATTCCATCTCACAATGCCTGGGCAGAGCTTCAGAGAACATGTGATGCCCAAACGACATGTTCCCCCTCTCGGCCTTGCCTTGTTTGATCCAGAGGAAAGAATAACCAATACACCTGGAACAAGGTAGGCTGCAGACGCTGGCGGCTCAGCGTCAAACTCCGAGACCTCGCCTCCACGAGCAGGAGACGAGCGATGGCCAGACCCTAAAACTTTGGGACTTGACTTAGAGGCGTTTAGCTAAAACCCACAGGTAAGGTCGTATACGCGCCTGGACCACTAAGCGCGTACACCTCTGTCAATCGCAAGTGTAGGACCTGTGTAAGCGTGTACTACCGTCAGACTCTGATCCATGAGCGAACATGCCCTTCATGTGACTCTGATTTATGTGTTCGACTTCACATCCATTTGTGTAAGATTTACTTCCTCTAGACCAGTGGTTCTCAACCTTTTTTGGCCCATCATTTTTTGGCCTTCATCTTATATTCAGAAAATCATTCCCCCTACCCCCTTTTGTATTTCCTCTCTATAATCACCCCCCCCCCTTTCCCTTACACGGTATACGTAAAAATGGAAGCTAAATTTAATAACACATACTAGAACAAGTCTAGACGTCTACATAAAACGTGATTTACGGGTCTACTTACGTTATAAAAAGAATTTCAGAAGGGCGAGACCTACAGAACCGTAAAGTGTGTGGGGAAAAACAATATCATGTAATCTGTTCTTGTATTAGCGCGATCTTGAAATAACCTTAATTTCCCTCCCCTCCCCCCTAGAAACCCTAAAATCCCCCCTCCCCTGGGGGAATGGGTGGATAATTCCCCACTAGTTAAGAACCTCTGCTCTAGACAGAGAGTGCATTCTCACCACCCAAGAGATCAGGGGACGCATGATATCATTAGTTCTGGGACAAATCCCCACCCCTATGCAGAGATCGAACCCTGTACCTTCTGTCCTATGGCGGACACCGTAACCTCTCAGCCGCGGCTGCCTGGGTATAATTTTAGTAACAGCACGTCAGTGTGTCATCATCATCAGCAAATTCCTTACCTGCTGTCGTAGGCGTGCATGTCTCTCCACAGATCTCGCGGTATTTGGTGTTCATGTATAGTAGATAAATATAAGTCTGGTTAACCTACATGTATCATTTTGTATTCTTGTCTAACATATTATATTTGCTTCTATTTGCTAATCTTCTATGAGTACCAGTCATGACCCCTGAAGTTATTTCTCCCAGTCTCAGTGCCCTTACCGGCATGTTTAGATTTGGCGGAGCATGTCGCATTGCCACAACGAAGGAGAATCAGAATGCTGGAACAGGAAATTATCTAGTTAGTTAATTCATAACTAATGCATGCGTATTGTTTGTGGCTCATAAAAGTAGGGGTAAGAATTAGAGACTAGAGGACACACTAGGAAAAATAAGAATTGAAAACTATAGTTAACGACCTGGATTCGAACCTGTCACCTCCAAATATCGACAGGGTCTTGTTGCAGGATTTCGACGCATGACCAACTAGACACCCTGACACAGGTGTCTTCATTAGCCAGGGCTATCATACACGTGAACCCAAAACTATGGAATATGGAAATAATTCGTATCTAACAAGTGAAATAGCACCATAGGTCTCAGAATTTTATATTAAACCAGCACAGGTCAAATAATAAACATACAAACACACCACACTGTATAATGCTGTATCCAGTATATTTAGTTACATTACATTACCGATACAACGTATGCAGCAATTGTATTTTGTAAGTAGCTTGTTTACCAAGGCACGGAAGAAGATTCAATCTTTAGCGCAGACAGGATCTTTTTTCTGACAAATACGGTAATGAGCTCAACTTTCATTATATTGTAGAAGTCCTTCGCAGAACGTCACTCTCATCACAGCCCTAGGAAAAGTGTCTCAGTTACTTGCCAGTTCCTCTGCTTCATGCACGTTCGTACCCAAGATGTCTTCATGTCCTGTGTTCATCTTCGTGCTGGTCAACGCTGCTTCTTTTCTGTAGTCATGCCTTCCATCGTTGTTCTTTCTAAACTATTGTTGAGTTAATTTTTATTTACATTGTCCCAAGGCAGTTTTCTGCTATGGCTCTGTAATGTGAAGCTCCGTCACATTTTGTAGTCCTGAGAGCAAGGGGAAATACTGAACGTAAAATTATTTCAAAAATTAACCTGTAGAGGGGGATTGAACACAACGTCCTGCAAAAGACATAGGTCATTTGTTTAATAGGGTCACGAAGTCCTCCACACAGACCGTTTGATCATTCATACCGTAAGTGTCGCCTATCGTCCCTAGGGGGGAAGTGGAGTCAACAGACACACTGTTTAAAATCCTTTTCCTTATCGTGGGCTTCTGTCGGACCTTTGTCTACAAACCCCCTGTCAGTCTTAGGTACCCTATCTCTCTCGTTCTTCTTCTTATTCTTACCACTAAACAATACCCTTCATATTGTTTCAGAACATACCCACACAAGACTGTATTTTAACAAATGATAAACTAAACATTTAATACAGAAAAGTGTCACGTGTGTGTGTGTGCACTGTTTGCGTGTGGGAATATGTAGTATTTTCTATGGTGTATGCGAGAATAGATTAGTGAGCTCAGGATCGTTCATCATGTTAGGCCATGCCACATCACACCACAGTAAGTTCAGAACAGGTCTCACCGAATGAAGCCTCAATCCGGACAATGGTTGACTTCTTGGAGTTAATCATATATAGTCTGGGTGACTGTTCTCCACTACGGAATATGGCCTATTAATGTCCATGAATCAGGAACACACTATGTACCTATTATGTTCCTTAAAATCCTGATACCGACGAAGATCTCATCTCACACGAGTTTAAAGAAAACTTTCTGTCCGGTTGCAAAATGTTACTGAATGAGTGTCTTTACTCTGCAACCTCTCTACAACTTATATTGATGATCACTAGACATAGTCACCGTTACTTTAAAATCACTGTTATTCCACCTCTCTACCTAATATTGTCATTGTCTATGGAGGTATTAATCATTGGCACCTTGCCGTCTTGACAGACGATAGTTTGTGCTCTAAAAAGGCATAATAACTTTTAACTATGGCGGTAGCGAGTGTGACTGATAAGGCCAATTTGCGCTGTACATGTCCGTTCACAGTGGGTGCATGTGAACACGCGGTCATTTCCACCATCATGCACCATCTTACGTCTCAAACGCTTGGTGTGTGACTTTTCTGCAATAATTTTCTCCTTTGACTTTATTCCATTTCTGATATTTGCCCTCCATGCAACACGTTCAGCGGCGACTTGCTCCCAATGTGCATTATCAATGCCTGTATCAATTATGTCCCGCTTACACACATCTTTGTATCGTAGTAGAGGCCGACCCTGAGATCTCTTACCCATCTGTAATTCACCAAAAAAGATATCCTTTGGTATTCTACCATCATCCATCCTCCTAAGATGTCCTATCCATCTAAGTCTACGAAGACTGAGCATGGAATAAACTGTCACACAACCTGATCTTTCCAATACTTCAGTATTTGTGATTTTGTCTTGCCATTTAATACCAAGAATTCTTCGCAGACACCGCATATAAAAGCTGTTTAAATTGTTCTCTTGGTGTGAGTAAGTTGTCCAGGTTTCACTGCCATAGAGAAGAGTACTAAGGACACAGGCTTGGTAGACAAGGACTTTTGTTTTGGCAGTAAGCTTCCTGTTCTCCCAGACTCTTTTTCTTAACCTGTTCATTTTTGTTGGAGGTATTAATAGTGACATAAAAACTGCCTTGGGTACTCAATCTCTGCTACACTGGCCCTTTTTCAGGATAACACTCCTGCTTTCTATGAGTCTATAATTTTTGGAACGATGTCCCATTTCCGAGGCCATTTAATATAACTGCACTCAGTATAACTGCTATTTTTCTCCTCTCCCAGCTGTCCTTAATTTCTCCGGTACAGTAAAATATCACCCAGTGTGACTGGCATTGTCCACACCTAGTAGTAATACTTTCTTTCTGTTAAACAGTTGAACCTTATGCTAGTGTTCCTGTTCGGAGTCGGAATTCACAATTCATCACAGTTTCCAAAACACAGGAGACCCCGTAAATCCTCTTCTCCATTAGAACAAGGAACACAAAAACACTCCCGTTATCTGTAGTTCATCCCCAGACTGAACGCAAGTTTCGTTATCTTCAAACAGCCGAAATATGTTATTCGAGTGACGTCATTCACGTGACCGGACTTCAATCAGGACGGCACCGCCCCCCCCCCCTTCTCCATTCTCCTGAGATCCGGGCAAACAGAGTGCCGACGTTTCCCTTTGATCTCGGGACTTCTCCTGGAATCCCGGTGGTGTCTGAAATTGGGAACATATTTCTCCACATCAAATAGTTGTGGCGCCTAGCGATGGCGGCTTCGGGCCTTTCATCAATTCTGGATCTGAATTCTCCAGTATTATGTGACATAGGCCCCCTCTTAAGAGAGTTGACTGCATCAACTCTTACTCACTGGAGGTTCGATCCAGATGATCCACCACAATCCACTCATCAAGCGCATGTTCAGTTTCTGGGAGATGGCTCAGCACATCAAATGTTGATAGTCTGCCTGTATCCTCAAAGGTATTGCCTCGCCAGCAATTAGGCGATCTCACTGATAGCCTATATCCTCATAATGCCATACATTAGTGTTGGCGTATCGCTCCTGTACGTTCAGTCGGCCAACTTCCTACTTGCGTAAGCGATGGCTCACAATACAGACGGATCGTTCCATCCTGACTGTAGCAGTGTCTCCATATCCGCTTAGTTTCCTCAAGTTTTGCATCCTGGGATTTGCGGTATCGTCCTCGTTGGACAGAATCGTCTTCCCCAAAGCTCCTGGATTTTTGCTTCCAGGACCATCTCGGTCGATGTTGGATCTGGTCAGCCAATCCTTGGTTGGAGTCTCGGGTATTTCGCGCCGTTCCCGACGTTACCCACCCCTTCTGAACTGAGTTACTAGCGAATGGTTCACTATTGGCCTCTTCCTGGCGTGTGATTTCCCTCATCTCTTCGGCTGGAAAATCTGACCTACCTCGTACGTTCCCATAGGCCTTCCTATGTAGTACTTGAGATCTCTGGTCTCCGTCTAGACCTGTAACCTTTTTCCCCAATGGCTGCCATTACCATAAGGTGAGAGGATTTTACCTCGGATCTCTCCTCATATTTCTGCAGGAGATGCCTAGGAAGACTTTTCAGTTCTCCCCCAATCCGGATTTCGTAGGTGTTCCTGGACACAACCTTTACCACAGGATAAGGTCCATGCCATCCTACTTGCAGCATGTTGGTCTCTGCTGGTGCCTACACTACTACTTTCTCCCCCACCTTAAGCGCTCCTTTAATCTTCGTCCGATTTTTGGGTGGTGCCTTCTGGCACTCTGGACAAGACTTCACCAACCGGCGTACATCACCAGTCATTCCTGGCCAGCAATAATGGCAGGAAATCTGCTGCAACGTCTCCCTGACACCCATATGTCGAGTTCCGGATATCTGACTACCGGATATGGTATGCCCGCTCTGAAGATTGTGAGGACGGTAGGCCTCTGGGACCACCAACTGCTCATGCAGTTTGTCTCCCCTTCCGGCTCTCCGATAGAGCAGTCGATTCCTCAGAAAATACTGCCCCCGTTCTGGTGGCTCAGCACTTCTTTGCAGCTTCTTGTAGCAAGGACGCAACGTAGTGTCCTTCCTCTGGGCAGTATGCAGTTCCCGTTGCATTGGGTTGTTGCATCTTGTCTCTGCCCCTTTTCCTTTCCTTGGGATCCAGTGGCTGATGTTCTAATGTGAGTGGGTTGTTTGGGCATCCCCAAGAACACGTATTTCGTACCAAGGATCACGGGAAATAGGGAATCAGATAACACAGCCGCTGGAATGATGCCTGTGACGTACCTAGATTTAATCTCCACCTTGGCGATTGGCAGTGTCATGGCAACAGCACTCCTCATTGCAGGCTGTATCGCAATAGTCTCCACTGTGAGTTGGTCTGGGCGTACCAAGCTGGCATCAATCACAGCTTCCCCGTCCAAACCAGAATCATAGAGACAGGTAACCTGTTGGCCGTTGACTTCAATCAGTTCGACCACAGGTGGCCTTTCTTGGTCCAGAGTTCCTTCAACAACCCCGACCTTTTCGGTGGCAACCACCTTTGGAGCCACGCGGCAGGCTGCGAAGTGAGAGCTTTTCGTTTTCGATTTGCAGTCTTTTGTGTTATGAGAGGGCGACTTGCAGATCGAACACCACTTCTCAGACCACTGTCGTTTCGGTTGAGAGTTGGGTGGGCTCTGTCTCCCATCCTTTGTCTTCTCTGGACTCTTCTCTGAAGTGTTTGCATAAGGTTCCACTTTCTTTGTTTCTGAGCCTTTGAATTTCTTTCGGTCATGTTTCTCCTGACCTTTGGTGGTTGGTGTACAGGTTTCTTCCGCCTCCCCATGGACTTCAACGAATCTTTCCGCCAGCTTATTCACCACATCAATTCGTTCCGCCCCTTCTTCTCCCAAGAATGTCTTCAGAGGTTCTGACATTTGCTGTCGCATCTGGTCGACAATCATGAGCTCTTCCAGACTCTCATAGTCATGCTTGAACCCTGCCAAATCCATCCATTTTTGTAGGTAGGATTTCAGGCGCATACTGTAGGCGGCAAATAGCTCTCCTGGCTCTCGTTTCGCTGATCGAAACTTCTTCCTATATGTACTTGATGTGATCTCGTAATGTTTCAGCAAAGCAGCTTTCAATTCGTCGTAATTGTTCTCATGTCCTGGTGGCAGGCGAGAATAGACCTCGTAACCGGTTCCAAGCAATCCCTGGGATAGCTTAAGACACCATTTGTCACGGTCCAGACCCATAGCAACGTTACATGGCCTCGAAGCGTTGAAGGTACTGGTCAATCTTCTCCTTGCCCTGATCATAGACCGCTAGAGGTAACTTCATAGCATGGTAACTATGTCCACCTGCTGGGGTTGAGCCTGGGATGGAGGAACCTCCAGCTGCTCCCTCAGTTTCCCCATTAGATTGCCTCTTCAACTCTAGTTCCCTCACCCGGTACTCGTGCTCCCTTTTCTGAGCCTCTTGCTCCGCTTCCCGTTTCCTAGCAGCTTCCTCAACTTTCAGTTTCCTAGCTGCCTGCTCAGCTTCAAATTCCAGTTTCTTGGCTGCCTGCTCAGCTTCAAGTTTCTTAGCTGCCTGCTCAGCTTCAAGTTTCTTAGCTGCCTGCTCAGCTTCAAGTTTCTTAGCTGCCTGCTCAGCTTCAAGTTTCTTAGCTGCCTGCTCAGCTTCCAGTTTCTTAGCTGCCTGCTCAGCTTCAAGTTCCATCCTTCTAGTTGCTTGCTCAGCTTCTATCCTCTTAGTTTCTAGCTCCATCTTCCTCAATTCCAACTCGGCCTTCCGATCTTCCCTTTCTGCTTGACGATAATCCCTCTCCACATCCTGTATGTAATCTGTTAGAGCAGAACCCGACAAACCCATTTCTTCCCCCTTTGCCCTTAGTTCTGCCATAGATAGTTTAGGAGTGGCCATTTTTCAGAAAGGTAAGTCAACAGATTGAGTCCAAATTACACCAAGCAATATGTAGATAATGACTAAATACAATGTATCTATATATATACCACCACACAACACCACAAAACAATCTCTCCACGACAAGAGTAGACTAGGACAAAGACCTATGTAGACTTGTAAAGTGTGAACAGGAAATTTATGTGTCTTAACACCTATCCACATTCACTATAACTGGATCTTTAACTGTCCGGCCCTACCTCTATCACGGTAATGTCACCCACAATAATGTAATATCACCAACATTAAGGTAATGTCACCTTCCCGTGTGACGTGCCCATATAAATGTCGCTATCCTTAATGTGATATCACCATCCCGGACGAGCCCCCATAAATGTCGCCTATCGTCCCTAGGGGGGAAGTGGAGTCAACAGGCACACTGTTTAAAATCCTTTTCCTTATCGTGGGCTTCTGTCGGACCTTTGTCTACATACCCCCTGACAGTCTCAGGTACCCTATCTCTCTCTTTCCTCTTCTTCTTCTTACCACTAAACAATACCCTTCATATTGTTTCAGAACATACCCACACAAGACTGTATTTTAACAAATGATAAACTAAACATTTAATACAGAAAAGTGTCACGTGTGTGTGTGTGCACTGTTTGCGTGTGGGAATATGTAGTATTTTCTATGGTGTATGCGAGAATAGATTAGTGAGCTCAGGATCGTTCATCATGTTAGGCCATGCCATATCACACCACAGTAAGTTCAGAACAGGTATCACCGAATGAAGCCTCAATCCGGACAATGGTTGACTTCTTGGAGTTAATCATATATAGTCTGGGTGACTGTTCTCCACTACGGAATATGGCCTATTAATGTCCATGAATCAGGAACACACTATGTACCTATTATGTTCCTTAAAATCCCGATACCGACGAAGATCTCATCTCACACGAGTTTAAAGAAAACTTTCTGTCCGGTTGCAAAATGTTACTGAATGAGTGTCTTTACTCTGCAACCTCTCTACAACCTATAGTGTTGGTCACTAGACATAGTCACCGTTACTTTAAAATCACTGTTATTCCACCTCTCTACCTAATATTGTCATTGTCTATGGAGGTATTAATAGTAACATAAAAACTGCCTTGGGTACTCAATCTCTGCTACACTGGCCCTTTTTCAGGATAACACTCTTGCTTTTTATGAGTCTATAATTTTTGGAACGATGTCCCATTTCCGAGGCCATTTAATATAACTGCACTCAGTATAACTGCTATTTTTCTCCTCTCCCAGCTGTCCTTAATTTCTCCGGTACAGTAAAATATCACTCAGTGTGACTGGCATTGTCCACACCTAGTAGTAATACTTTCTTTCTGTTAAACAGTTGAACCTTATGCTAGTGTTCCTGTTCGGAGTCGGAATTCACAATTCATCACAGTTTCCAAAACACAGGAGACCCCGTAAATCCTCTTCTCCATTAGAACTAGGAACACAAAAACACTCCCGTTATCTGTAGTTCATCCTCAGACTGAACGCAAGTTTCGTTATCTTCAAACAGCCGAAATATGTTGTTCGAGTGACGTCATTCACGTGACCGGACTTCAATCAGGACGGCACCGCCCCCCCCCCCCTTCTCCATTCTCCTGAGATCCGGGCAAACAGAGTGCCGACGTTTCCCTTTGATCTCGGGACTTCTCCTGGAATCCCGGTGGTGTCTGAAATTGGGAACATATTTCTCCACATCAAATAGTTGTGGCGCCTAGCGATGGCGGCTTCAGCCCTTTCATCAATTCTGGATCTGGATTCTCCAGTATTATGTGACAGTCAGGTAGTCCTCCACACAGACCGTTAGATCATTCATACCATCACGTAGTCCTCTACACAGACCGTTTGCCCATTCATACCATCACGAAGTCTGACGTAGATAATAGTTGACCATCTATATCGTCATAAGTTTCGCACATTGAATATTTGACCATCTATACCGTCACAAAATCTGATATTGCTAATATTTGACCATCTATATCGTCACGAAGTCTCGCACATTGAATATTTGACCATCTATACCGTCACGAAGTCTCGCACAGAGAATATTTGACCATTTTTACTGTCACGAATTCTCGCACAGAGAATATTTGATCATCTATACCAGTGGTTCCCAAGATTTTCAAGCAGAGGGCCATTTCTACTATTTTCGGTAGCTAAGCAGGCCACAACGTTATAAAATTATAAAAGTCGTGCAATATCATTCTTACCTTTCTTAACTTTCGTCAACAAAATTCTAAAACTTTAAAGACAGTCAGTGTCAGTATTACTCTGCGGTCATTCTTTTGGTTTAAAATCAAAAGTTCATTTAACAATAAATTTTAAATCAGTTTCGAAAATCGCTATTAATATAATTAATTTACAATTCTAACTGTTCTTCATAATCAGTTACTTAAGTTTAAGATGCCAGTTTATCAATGTCTGGGTACAAATCTGTTGTGCCCACAGTCATAAGCGCAGCTAGGTTACTGTCGGTGAGTCTGGAACGTAGCTTGTTTTTATAACAGCCATTGCGGAAAATGACTGCTCGCATCTGTAAGTCGAACCAAAACGACATATGTATCTCTGGGCAAATGAACACAAGTGCTCAAACTGTTCGACAGACAATAGTCGTCAGAATGAAATCGTATGATCAGCTGAAGGTTGCAAACTGAACAGGCGCATTCGATAATATCTGAACATAACAACCACGAGCAGAGTAAATTATCGCATGCGGGCGGGGCGCACGAAGTGCATTTTTTGAAATAATTAAAATATATTATTTTAAATAACGAGGCCTCACGTGCCACTTACTAACAGCTGGCGGGTCACAAGTGGCCCGCGGGCCGTGGTTTGGGAACCTCTGATCTATACCATCATGAAGTCTGGGGCAGAGAATATTTGACCATCTTTGCCGTCACGATGTCTCGCACAGAGAATATTTGACCATCTATACCGTAACGAAGTCTTGCACAGAGTGTCTAGTTGGTCATGCGTCGAAGTACACTTGTTCCTGCAGCAAGGCGTTGTCGTCATTTGGAGGTGACAAGTTCGAATCCCTGTCGGTAACTAAAGCTTTCAAATTTTATGTTGTCTACGTCCTCTAGTCTCTACTTTCTTCTTCTCCTTCTGTGAGCGCCAAACAATAATATGTGTGTTTATTTATGTAACTGTCGTAGTGGCCTCAAAGAGTTCCCCAATTTATTTCACGAGTATAATATCAGCACGATCCGTGGGCTGGCCGTAGGGGATGCAGCGCCAGTAAGTTTATCAGCTCGTCCATTTCCCTCAACTCCCGCATGTCCCGGGACGAAGATGAAGGTGGCTTTACGAACAGCAGAACCCCGCAGCGATTCATCCCACTATCTACGTAAATGATGTGTAAGGGATGTGTAATGTCTTCAGATCTTTTTTCCCTTTACAGTGGAAATATTTTCAGAAATGTAAAAGATATAAATGGAATCAGCATTGGAGGACAAAACATCAATAACATTAGATATGCAGATGATACAGTATTGATTGCAGACAATGAGCAGGATCTGCAACAATTAGTAGATGCGGTTGTTGCACGCAGTGAACAGGGATTAGAATTAAATTGTAAAAAGACACAGATTACGGTCGTCACTAAGAAGAACGAAATACCACAATGTAATATACAAGTAAATGGGAATATTCTTCAATAAGTGAATCGGTACAATTATCTCGGAACAGTCATATCATCTGATGGGAAATGCCTTGAAGAGATTAAAACAAGAATCGCCATGGCGAAAGTAGCCTTTAGCAAGATGAAAAACATTCTGACCAATAAAAAGATGTCAATTGAAACGAGAAAAAGAGTGTTGGGGTGCTACATGGAGCCTGTACTTTTGTATGGATGTGAAACTTGGACAATGAGCAGTCAAGCTGAAAAACATCTGATGGCTGCAAAAATGTGGTTTCTGAGGAAAATGCAAAGAATGCCATGGACAGACGGAAAAACCAATGACCAAGTACTATAGGAAACAAATGAAAATCGTAAATTGATTAGAGAAATTAGACGTAGACAGTCAAAATGTTTTGGACTTGTTATGAGAAGAAATAAACTGGCAAGATCAAGGTAACAGACCAAGGGGAAGACCGAGAAGTAAACACCTGGATGGCTTGGCCACATGGCATGGTCGAGACAGGAACAATGAGCTGATCCACGACTCTGGTGATCGAGTGAAACGGCGAGTCATGACCGCCCACGCTTTCCGGCATGGCACATTATGGATGGATCACGTGCCATATTAGTTTATTTTATTTTATTATCATTATGACGTGTCATGTGTAGTTTATTTTGTTTCGTTATCGTTATCACATGCTATTATAGTTTATTTGATTTCATTATCATTATCACATGCCATATGTAGTTTGTTTTAGTTCGTTATCATTATCTCATGCAATGTTTTAGTTTAGTTAGTTAGTTAGTCGACAGATCATCCTCGTTGCACATCGGACCATTCAGTCCATAAGTGCTCGGATCCCCTCCTCAGCAAATCCCGCAGCGTGTAGCGGCTAACGACGCCAGTTCTGTGTTGGTTTATCAATCTTCTTTGGCTTCCTGCGTAGTGTTCTTGTTTGGCCACCCCTCTTTTAATTTGCTGCTCTCGCAGTCTGGCCATTGTTGTAGATTCACAGTCATCACTTGGTTCTTGCAAAAGTCTCACTTCTCGTAGAGCATTCAGAATGTCAGCCTGGTCCATGGCGCGTCCGCCCTCAACAGTAGCCTCACCTGCGAGCTTGTCAGCCCGCTCATTTCCTTGTACTCCCGCATGCCCTGGCACGAAGATGAAACTAATCTTTGCCAGCCGAGACCGCTTCAGAGGCAGCAACCATTCTCTTCGGATCGACCCCTCCTCTATCCTCTTGATCATGTTCATTGAGTCGCTAAGGAAACAAGCCCTAGTGAATGTCTGTGTCTCGAGCCATGTTATTGCTTTACTTACTGCCATGACTTCCATGGTCAGGCTACTTGTGGTTTCAGTGAAAGCACCAGAGTCCTCCTTCACAATTCTCCCTCCGGCCCGAGCTGTAAAGGCCCATGAGCTTCTCACATGTCGGATGACCGACCCATCTGTGTAGATGACCGCGTCACTGTCTAGCGAATTCTCGAAAATCAACGCTTGTACTTCAGCCTCAACAGCAGCCGGATTTTCTTGTCTGCATTTTCTATCTAGTTGGATGCAAACTGAAAAGGATGTGCAGAAGTCTGTTGGCACTTGCACCCACTCCTCGCCAGGTTCTAAGTCCTCAAGTGAACACACCTGTTGAAGAATGTCCTCGGCTTGACCCATCCACGACCGTCCTCTTTTTAACCTGCTGCCCTTCACCTTCCTAATTTCACTATGCAGTGGATGCTGTGTGTTTGCGTTAATTCTGAGGTAGGCGCGTGCCCTGCAAACTTGCATTCTCTCTTCAATGGTTGGAAAATCAAGAAGGTAGCGCATCGCCCTGCATGCTGTATCTCTTGTACATCCAAGAATAATGCGCATAGCTTCATTCTGTATCCTTTCCATCCTTTCTATCTGCTTATGGCTGACAGTCAGGATTGCCATTGCATACTCCAAAACAGACATGACCAGCCCCTCGTACAGAAGACATAGATGGCGCTGCTCACAGTTTGCTGCCGCCATCACCCGCATCGCTGCCAAACCCCGCTTGGCCTTTGTTATCACCTGGTCTATGTGCACATTATAAGCAAGGCTTCGATCAAACCGTATCCCCAGGTAATTCATTGCCTGCGTTCTTTCCACCGTCTCTGAACACAGCATTACAGTTGGTGTTGGATTGTTGACAATATGATTATTCAACGAGAACCAAGTCACTGTTGCCTTTGTTGGGTTGACCATTGCCCCAGCTTCATCACACCAAGTACTTATGCGATTGAGTTCGGTTTGTAGCTCCACAGCAACCTCCTCTCTATCCTTACCCTGACGATACACTAAAACATCATCGGCATATGACAATGTCCTGCCAGGTCCAGTGATCTGCTCACTGGTGATTCTCACTGTGTAGGCGTTGAACAGTACCGGAGATAATGGTGATCCCTGTGGTAGGCCAGGATATATTGTTGTTGGTTCCGAAGTCCAACTGCCACATCTAAAAACTACTTTCCGTTGGAAGAGAGCTGCAGCGATCCAACTAAGGAGGAATGGACTTACGTTTAGTTCAAGAAGCTGAAACATTAAAAAATCCAGTGGTACTCTGTTGTATGCGTCCTCAAGATCAATCGCTGCAGCAACGGTTTCAGTGCCTGAGTGGAAACCTTCATAGACATCATGGGCAAAGACTGCTGCATTGGTCCAGGTTTCTCTTTTTGGACGGTACCCACCCAGGGTAGGTGGGAAAACACCTTGCCTCTCTAGTTGGCTTGATATTTTCCTGGCAATTACCTTCTCCAGCAGCTTGCCTATTGTATTCTGCATGGTTATAATTCGATATCCCTGAATTTTCTTGTGGTCTTTGTCAGGCTTCGGCAAGGGAATCAGATAGCTGTGTAACCATTCCTCCTTGATGCTAGCACTCCCTATACTGTTGTTGTACATGTCTGCTAGTTTCTCTAGCTCATTGTCGGTACACCTATTTATGTCGTCGTATCTTATGCCATAAGGACCTGGAGCACTGTTTTTTGATCGTCGAAGCACAGCCTTGATTTCTTGCACTGTCACTGTGTCTTCATCCGAAGTGTTCTGGGCCTTGCATCTGTCTGAGGTGACCTCCTTGGCCAGATTCCGGCCTCCCATGTCTGTCTGGTTGCTCTGCTCAAGGTAGCGTTCAAAGAGGGCTTTGCCCTTGTCCTCGTCTGTCCTCTGCCAGATGAGGTCAGCACCTTGGAAGTCAGAAATGCTCTTATTCTTGACTACACCACTCATGCTTTTATGTAGTCGCCAGTGTTTTAGTTTATTTGATCACAGTACCATTATCGCATGTCACGTGTAGTTTATTTCGTTATCATTATCACATGCTATGTGGCAATTTATTTGATTACATTATCATTATCATATACACTGTTTAGTTTATTCTATTAAATTATCATTACCTCATGATATGTGTACTTTATGGAGTTTATGATTCGCCATCTCACAAACGATCATAAAGTCTATGATGAGGACAATGTACTTGTCCTGATTATGTCACGCGGCCCAGCCACCAGGAATTTATCTCGTTGTCTTCACAACTTTAAGGTTTTCATGTTAATTTTTTAGAGATTGCAAGATTCGTTTTTTGTGTCCATCCTCGGTACACGTTGTACCGTCTCCAGAAGCCAATTTCCGTTACCGCGCGTTATATCCGCTTCATTTCCCCTTTTTATTGTCCATATTTCACGTGCATACAACAGTACTGTATCTTTATAGCGCTCTAACACTTTCTCATTGCAGCTGACAGTGATTTATTGTAGTGTGTGGGTTCCATCTCACAAACGGCTGCCTTTGTCATTTCAAGTGTCGTTTTCAGTTCTACGAAGCTTCTTCCGATGGATGGTATGACTTTAAAACAAAATATTTCCTTAGCGAATATAAACACAGAAGTTACAAACAATATATTGCACGATTTATTGCCTGGCATATTTCGATGCATCTCGTCAGGTGCATGTTGCAGAGTTAACGAGAAATCACAGTCATAAATTCTTGGGGTATCTGCGACGTTTCGTCAAAGATATGCAACTAACAATAAAAACATGAATAATTCATTGTGACATGAATATATGGTGTGTTTTAAGTATTTCAGTCAAATCATTATTCATGTGTTCAAGTCACATGATGTTTAACTATGCAGTATGCAAATGATGAGATGCGGGGAAATCTTCCAGGCAATAAATCCTGCAACATATTGTTTATGACTTGTGTGATTAGTTGTTATGACTGCTCCAAGATACTTGTACCAGTTATTTGTTTTATTTTATTTTCAAAAGCCATGATTCATTTATTGCTCATACCTGAAAAGCTCTGTAATTTCATGAACGTATATGTTAAGTTTTTTCTTCTTCTTAATTTCAGATTGCCCTGTACATTTGTGAATTCATGTACGTGTCAATCATTTCTCCGGTTGCTGCTAGTGACGCAAGTGTGGGCAAAAGCGGGAGAGAATACATCTCTTCCTAAATGACAGCGGGCAAATCCTAGAGATAAACAACAGGATGCAATGTGCATGATCTCAATATAACTTCAAGTTTCTTGAAATTCCCTGGTTTCACAAATCTGTGACCTTTTGCAACACGTTTGCAGAATGTCCATCTCGGTCCAGAATAACGCCAGTCTCGGTATAGGCTTACGCGTTTTAGAGAGTGGAAAGATGTCTAATAATAATAGCCAAAGCAGCGATGTACAGATTAAATACGAGAATATCGTTTACTATATTTCCCTTGAAACACTGATTCTGATGATGTGGTGGAATAACTATGTTTTCAACCCAGCAATCTGTGTAATGGGCGTTGTTGGAAACATCATCAGTTTTATTGTGTTCAGAAAGTGTGGTCTGGAGCAGTCGTCAAACATTCTCTTGTTTTGTTTGGCTGTAGCCGATATGTTGTGTTTGCTGGACATTCTGACTATTGAGTTCGTCAACGAAAGACAGCTCTTTAAAAATGGAGGTATGCGTATGTATTTAGAAATGTTGTTAATAGCAGTTGCAGAATGTGTTGTTACGTTTTTGTCCCAAGTAGGGTTTAGAGCCTCTACTTACATTACAGTGTGTATAGCAGTTGAAAGGTTGATTGCTGTGTTTTATCCACTGCACTTTAGCATATTGGTGACCCCCAAAAGAATTTGGCTTGCGGAATTGTCAACGTTCTTGATGTGGATTCCTTCGGTGTTATATTTCAATGCAAGAGAAAAATCTTTCAGGTATCGTGTTGTTAACAATAACACAGAATTATTGGAGAATGTAATGTCCAACATTTTAAAAACCAATATTGTCTATCGAACTCTTCGTTTGAATGTTTTTCCGACTTTAGCACATACAATTCCGTTCATATTTGTGACAATTGGGTCTGTCGTGATCTCTCTGAAACTGGTGACAGCGCTTCGAAAAAGGCTAACAATGATAACTGTCTCACACGTACAGAAGACCTCATCGTACACGACAAGAACCATGCTGCTTGTATGTTTCGTATTTTCAATAACACACGCCGCCTTTAGTGTCACGATTGTATACGAACCAGAGGTTACGGACAGATGGTTTACGGTGTTTTATGCATTTTTAACTGTGAGACAAGCTTTTGTTTATGCCAACAGTTCATTCAACTTTGTAATATATATTGCGTTCAACAAAAAATTTAGCCTGATTTTCAAAAGCCTCTTTCATACTAGCACCTGGTGTATAAAACCAGCCCAAGTACAAACATCGAAATTGGCCTTGGAGAAACTTCGTAACGAAGATGAAAAACATTCTGACCAATAAAAAGATGTCAATTGAAACGAGAAAAAAAAAAGAGTGTTGAGGGGGTACATAGAGCCTGTTCTTTTGTATGGATGTGAAACTTGGACAATGTGCAGTCAAGCTGAAAAACATTTGATAGCTACAGAAATGTGGTTTCTGTGGAAAATGCAAAGAGTACCATGGACATATAGAAAAACCAATGACCAAGTACTACAGGAGACAAATGAAAATCATAGACTGATTAGAGAAATTAGACGAAGACAGTCAAAATTTTGATGAGAATGTTATGAGAAGAAATGGATTGGAGAACTTATTGACAACTGACAAGATCGAGGGGAACAGACCAAGAGGAAGACCGAGAGGAAAATATCTGGATGGCTTGGCCACATGGCATGGACGAGACAGGAACTCTGAGCTGATCCACGACTCTGGTGATCGAGTGAAATGGCGAGTCATGACCGCCCACGCTTTCCGGCATGGCACATGATTGATTGATTGATTGTTATATTCGACGAACAAATATACCGAGGAATTAATCATTAGAAGGTTCCAACAATTTTAGTGCAGACAGAAATACTTCGCTTTAAATTTGCGATTACCGTGGGCATAACAAATGCTCCAAATTCGAACAACATCAGTTGTGATGTGTTTTAATTTTGTCAGTCCAGGTATAATTCACGAATTTACCTCATAGATATATAACTGCAGTATGCACCCTTGGTCTGTCAAGACTGCAAGGTGCCACTCACTTAGTATGCACCCGAAGAGCTGCACCGAAACAGGCCAGGTAGTAAATCGTGCAAACTATTGTTTGTGCCTTTTGTGTTTAAATGCACCAAGGAAATACATTATTTTGAAATTATGCGGAGACAGTTATGATATTTTGAGCATGTTATGATGAGAAATAAACTGGATAACTTTATAACAACTGGTAAGGTTGATCAGAAACAATGTTTTCCATTGTCTCTCATCTCATCACATGACCGGGATGCAGAGGTGTTTCCAAGGCACCAGGGCTGGGTTCTATACTGGCCAAGACCTATTGACGCGTCCTCGCCGATCGTCCTGGGCAACAGGTCCCTTTGGGGTCCTGTTTAAAGTCAGTAGGATTGTTGATTCCTCCGAAGTCGGAGAGTGTCTGCATGCAAGGCGAGGAACCACCAGTCTGCACACCAATAAGCCAGACATGGGACAACGGATACTCACGCAAACCTCAGGGCCTGTATGACATCACACTGATGTTGGACAACAGGATGTCTTCATCCGACATACAGGACTTCGCGCTGGAGTTTACAGCCAGCGAACACAAGCAAGCAAGCAAGCATCACATAACTAAAGAAAGCTTTTTTCTAGTCGTTCTTCTTCTATCATGAGACATATAGGTACATAATGGCGGCGTTTGGCCTTTCTCTTCCATCCTAAGATATAGATGTAAATAATGGTGGTATTTACCTTTCTCTTCCATCCTAAGATATAGAGGTAAATAATGGTGGTATTTACCTTTCTCTTCCATCCTAAGATATAGAGGTACAGAATGGTGGCATTGAGTCCTTCTCTTTCATCAGAAGATTTAGAGGTAAATAACGGTGGTATCCGATGGGAGATGCCTTGAAAAAATTAGAACAAGAATTGCCATTGCGAAGGTATCCTTTTGCAAGATGAAAAGTATACTGACCAATAAAAAGATATCATTTGAAATCCTTCAAGCTGAAATATACACATGTTTGCACGATAATCTCAACTGTCTGCTACAGTAACTTTAAACTGACTATAACGTCTTTCTGTTTGCACAAAACTGACCTCTGCAAATTAATCATGATGGCCTCTGAAATCTTTTAACAAGCGACTATTTTGTGTGAGAAAATCGTTGTCCCTATCAATCACTTTCACTTCACGAGAAAATAAAGTGCTCTCCTTTAACAAATAAACACACACACACACACACACACACACACACACACACACACACATATATATATATATATATATATATATATATATATATATATATATATATATATATATATATATATATATATATATATATATATATATATATATATATAATATTGTGTCAGGTCTTAGTCAGATATGACTAAGCTACCGTATAACAGTAGACGGTACTACCTGCTTTCTGTTAGCGCCGAACGTTGGGCGGCGCTTACCAAACCCGACACCCCTCATTGTGCCAACGGCTTTAGGCGGAAGAGCGCAATTAGGAGGATACAAGCCTTACCCTGGTGTGAGGAAATGCAACCTAAAGATAAAATGTCATGGCAGGGCAGATCAGGCCCTAAGCCTTGGTTGGCGGCTGGTCTAGGATCGAAGCTCCGGCAGGCACACAGTTAGAGCATTGCTTTGTTGATCCGGCAGCTTCTGCAGCTTGTCTTGTTCCAGATGTAGAGGTGTTACCTTTTCTCTGGAGTGAACTAGGCAGGCCGAGAGAGGGATCATGCTGCATGGGCAACACATGATCTCTATATTTTAGCCCAGGCTTTGTGCTATGGAGAGGCAATAACTCTATACCTGTCTTAACTGGTCTCGGAATCAAAGCGAGAGGCAACTGTTACGGGTTATAAGTCCTTGTCAATTGGCGTAGACATGGGGCGCCACGCTTTGCCTCTGACGGTGGGAGACACCTACAGGTGTCACTGATCAGCTACCGCCCGCCTCAAGCTGGGCATCCCCCAGCCAATTGGGTGCTGAACCGCGAAAGCCTGCCTGCTTAAATGGGTGCTTGGGGCTAGGACAAAATCTGAATCGCAGGCTGTAAAACCAATGCACTAGGTACAAACAAAAAGAAAAATAGAAACCTCAAGCTACGGCTTACAACCTGGAACATGAGAACCATGTGTCCAGGATTTTCCACTGATTTGACCAATATTGACGATGTGAGAAAAACGGCTGTTATCGATGCCGAACTCAATCTTCTTAACATTGATATTGCTGGCCTGCAGGAGACTCGCCGAGGAAGGGTCACTCAGGGAAAACAATTACACCTATATTTGGAAGAGTAGAGGGCAGGCATAAAAAAGGCAACACGGTGTGGGCTTTGCAGTGAAGAATTCGCTACTGTGAATTATTGAAATTCCACAGGAGGAAATGAAAGACTATTATCCCTGCGCTTGGCAACCTCTTGTGGTTTTGCCACCATTATTACTGCATATGCACCGACACTCGATTCCTCTGATGATGTGGAGGATTCGTTCTATGAGGAGTTAGACTCCGTGATCAAGGCAGTTCCAAAATCTGACTACATTTATATGCTCGATGATTTCAATGCTCGTGTGGGCAAGGACTCGAGTTCATGGCCAGTGTACCTTGGAAAATACAACATCGGTCGCATGAATGAAAATGGGCGAAGGCTGCTGGTGCATTGCACCAGAAATTAACTATGTATTACAAACACCTTTTTAAAATAAAAGAGATGCATAAGGTCACATGGAAACACCCAAGATCCAGCCATTGGCACCAGCTGGACTTCATCGTCACACGGAGACAACATCTGAACCATATATCATTGACTCGAAGTTACCACAGTGCTGACTGTGATACCGATCATTCTTTGGTTGTTGCAAGGGTCAGACTGAGACCAAAGAGAATCTACACAGCTAAACACAAATCTAGCCCCAGGATTAATATTATTAACACTCACGATCCTGAAAAGTACTTTCAGTTTCAACAGCAACTTGAAGACGCTTTCACTGATACACCAGAAAGTTGTACAGTAAATGAAAAGTGGGGTCAACTCAAGGAAACTCTTTCTAAAACTGCCGTAGGGGTTTACGGCACTGTGGATCATAAGAGGAAGGACTGGTTTGCGGCAAACAGCCACACTCTGCAGCCCTTGATTGATAAGAAGAAGATAGCTCTCTTAAAAAACAAGGAAATACCAAAGCGTAACACTCTGAGTGAGCTAAGGCAAGGAAGGAAGGATGTGCAAAAGGCTGCCAGGCAGTGTCCAAATGATTATTGGATCAAGTTACGTGAGTCCATTCTAATCACAAGTGATAAGGGAAACATCAGAAGAATGTATGAAGGAATAAAGAAAGCCTGTGGTCCAATGATCAAAAATAAGTGCACATTGAAAACCTTGACTGGAGAAATCATAACTGATAAGAAACAGCAGATGAACAGATGGATAGAGCACTATTTGGAGCTTTACTCAAGTGAGACCAAACTAGCGGATGATGCCCTCAACGCCATAGAGGCTCTACCAACTCTTGACCACCTGGACACACTTCTCACCATAACAGGAGTTAAGTGTGCTATAAATGAACTTGCATCTGGCAAGGTGTCACGGGACCACTTGAATTAACCATCAGATGATAGATTGACAGAGACAATTGTCTCTAGGCCGCCCAAACGCTTTGTTGAAGGGGGTTTCATCAGATAAACACAACTGGGATCTTTTGAGATTTCCCCAGATTCACAGGTTCAACTTGTCGGCATGTTGTTTTTCCGGATCTCAAGATAAAAGAAAAGGTGCGCCTTGACTTGGTTGCCGCCAGGCCAATGACGTCACTCGGGCAACATTTTCTACTGTTTGAAAAATAACTAAACTTGCGATTAGTGTGTTGGATGAACTCCAGATAAAGGGAGTGTTTGTTTGTTCCTAGTTCTAATGGAGAAGAGGATTTACCGTGTCTCATGTGGTTTGAAAACTACGGACATTTGTTCATGTGGTGAATTGTGAATTCCGACTCCGAACAGGAATGACTAGCATAAGGTAGTTTATTAATTGATAGAGTTTAGGACTTGAGCGTAGTGTTGTTGCGTTGTGGCAACCTCGCCTGGGAGTGTCGGCCGCAGCTGGCTGATGCATAGCGTAAACGAGGTAGAGTGATATATCATTTCACTCGGCAGGATAAGACCAATGTAATGGGATGATATTCAGTGAGATTTGAGATAGCTGGGGGGGGGGGGGAATAAGGGAAATGTTAATGGTAGGATATTCCGGTAGGGAGGTCTACTGCGGAGCTGTGCTTTTCCTTTTGGTCTTTCCTTTTCCTTACCACCTAAATGTGACGAACTACTCTGCTTTATTCCAGAGTGTAGTTCTAGGTTAGCCAGGATAAATATCTGAGTGGGGCCTTTGGCCTACACTCACATATAGTGAGTTCGAATAGGGTTTTTCTCTCACCGAGTGTTCTCTTTTCAACAGGTTCCACGGTGTAGAAGAAAGAAAGTATTACTCAGAGGTGTGGACAATGCCAGTCACACTGAGTGTAATTTTACTGTACCGGAAAAATTAAGGACAGCTGGGAGAGGAGGAAAATAGCAGTCACACTGAGTGAAGTTCTGTTAAATGGTGTCGGCAATGGGACACCGTTCCACCAATCATGGCCTGATCAAAGCCCTGAGAGTTTAACATAAAAAAGCTGGTTGTCAGTGACTGAGGTCCTGAAAAGGCTGATTCATGTTAACAGTGATGACTTCTCAGAACTATGACGTTATTAGGGGGATACGGTATAATGGTGATTATTTCTCAGGACAATAACATTATTATATAGAGAAGGCATAATGGTGAGGAAACGTATTCAGTAAACTTGTACAAACAGACAGGCGGAACTTAATCGAACAGACATCATCAGTTTGTTTCTTGTGGAGTCGTGTGAGAGAAGTGCCGAGATTCCTAGGTTCCGTGATCATTATAGACACATTAAATACATCGGGGGTTCTGAACTGATGGACTTTAGTATACCATGTTCAGTAGTGGAGACCAGTCAAATAGGATTAACTCCAAGAAGTCAACCATTGTCCGGAGAGACGCTACATTCGGTGAGATCTGTTTGGAACTTACTATGGTGTGATGTGGTATGGCCGAACACGATGATGAACGATCTTAGGCTCACTGATCTCCTCTCGCATACACCATAAAGAAATACTACATATTTCCACACGCAAACAGTACACACACACACACGTGACACTTTTCTGTATTAAATGTTTTATTTTATCATTTGTTAAAATACAGTCTTGTGTGGGTATGTTCTGGAGGAATATGAAGAAGGGTATTGTTTAGTGGTGAGAAGAAGAAGAGAGAGAGAGAGATATTGTACCTAAGACTGACAGGGGGTGTGTAGACAAAGGTCCGACAGAAGCCCAAGCAAAAGAAAGGGAATTTAAACAGTGTGCCTGTTGACTCCACTTCCCCCCCCCCCCCCCAAGGACGACAGGCGACATAAGGCTCCAGGTAAGGATGGGATTCCAATAGAGTTTATAAGGAGTGGGCAAGACACACTCACTCTACAGATTCACCAGCTAATAGAGCTATGCTGGCGAGAAGGACAAGTCCCACAGGATTTCAAAGACGCAAGCATCATAACACTGTACAAGGACAAGGACGATCGGAGCGACTGCAACAACTACAGGGGTATCTAACTTCTGTGTATTCTTGGAAAAGTATTTGCCAGAATTGTTCTGCGCAGACTTCAAGTCCTAGGAGATCAAATCTACCCCGAATCACAGTGTGGCTTTCGACAGAACCGGTCTACCATTGATATGATATTCTCATTGCGACAAATGCAAGAAAAATGCCGTGAACAGAATAAACCACTGTTTATTGCCTTCATCGACCTCACAAAGGCATTTGATTTGGTCAGTCGTGAGGGTCTGTTCAAGGTACTAA